>JABSTR010001011.1:0-26052 GCA_013339765.2 Haemaphysalis longicornis
CAATCAGCGCAAAGCGGCATCTGTTGATACATCGGCGTCCCTGCAATATCTGGGCGAGCATCGCGTGACGTCACCTGTTGATACAGCACCCTCTGGCCCTACATAAGAACGGAGCATCACCGCCTCACTGGGATTCACGGCCACGAGTGACAGATGCTAACTTGTGCCGCCTGCCTGTCGTAGGTTGACGCCTTTTGCCCTGTGCTCCCGTGGCCTGGCTTGCCTGCTGCCGGGGACTCGACAATCAGCGCAAAGCGGCATCTGTTGATACATCGGCGTCCCTGCAATATCTGGCGGCAGCATCGCGTGACGTCACCTGTTGATACAGCACCCTCTGGCCCTACATAAGAACGGAGCATCACCGCCTCACTGGGATTCACGGCCACGAGTGACAGATGCTAACTTGTGCCGCCTGCCTGTCTTAGGTTGACGCCTTTTGCCCTGTGCTCCCGTGGCCTGGCTTGCCTGCTGCCGGGGACTCGACAATCAGCGAAAAGCGGCATCTGTTGATACATCGGCGTCCCTGCAATATCTGGGCGAGCATCGCGTGACGTCACCTGTTGATACAGCACCCTCTGGCCCTACATAAGAACGGAGCATCACCGCCTCACTGGGATTCACGGCCACGAGTGACAGATGCTAACTTGTGCCGCCTGCCTGTCGTAGGTTGACGCCTTTTGCCCTGTGCTCCCGTGGCCTGGCTTGCCTGCTGCCGGGGACTCGACAATCAGCGCAAAGCGGCATCTGTTGAGCATCGGCGTCCCTGCAATATCTGGGCGAGCATCGCGTGACGTCACCTGTTGATACAGCACCCTCTGGCCTACATAAGGAACGGAGCATCACCGCCTCACTGGGATTCACGGCCACGAGTGACAGATGCTAACTTGTGCCGCCTGCCTGTCGTAGGTTGACGCCTTTTGCCCTGTGCTCCCGTGCCTGGCTTGCCTGCTGCCGGGGACTCGACAATCAGCGCAAAGCGGCAGCTGTTGATGCATCGGCGTCCCCTGCAATATCTGGGCGAGCATCGCGTGACGTCACCTGTTGATACAGCACCCTCTGGCCCTACATAAGAACGGAGCATCACCCGCCTCACTGGGATTCACGGCCCACGAGTGACAGATGCTAACTTGTGCCGCCTGCCTGTCGTAGGTTGACGCCTTTTGCCCTGTGCTCCGTGGCCATGGCTTGCCTGCTGCCGGGGACTCGACAATCAGCGCAAAGCGGCATCTGTTGATGCATCGGCGTCCCTGCAATATCTGGCGAGCATCGCGTGACGTCACCTGTTGATACAGCACCCTCTGGCCCTACATAAGAACGGAGCATCACCCGCCTCACTGGGATTCACGGCCACGAGTGACAGATGCTAACTTGTGCCGCCTGCCTGTCGTAGGTTGACGCCTTTTGCCCTGTGCTCCCCGTGGCCTGGCTTGCCTGCTGCCGGGGACTCGACAATCAGCGCAAAGCGGCATCTGTTGATGCATCGGCGTCCCTGCAATATCTGGGCGAGCATCGCAGTGACGTCACCTGTTGATACAGCACCCTCTGGCCCTACATAAGAACGGAGTCATCACCGCCTCACTGGGATTTCACGGCCACGAGTGACAGATGCTAACTTGTGCCGCCTGCCTGTCTTAGTTGACGCTTTGCCCTGTGCTCCCGTGGGCCTGGCTTGCCTGCTGCCGGGGACTCGACAATCAGCGCAAAGCGGCATCTTTGTGATGCATCGGCGTCCCTGCAATATCTGGGGCGAGCATCGCGTGACGTCACCCTGTTGATACAGCACCCTCTGGCCCTACATAAGAACGGAGCATCAACCCGTCTCAATGGGATTCACGGCCACGAGTGACAGATGCTAACTTGTGCCGCCTGCCTGTCGTAGGTTGACGCCTTTTGCCCTGTGCTCCCGTGGCCTGGCTTGCCTGCTGCCGGGGACTCGACAATCAGCGCAAAGCGGCATCTGTTGATACATCGGCGTCCCTGCAATATCTGGGCGAGCATCGCGTGACGTCACCTGTTGAAACAGCACCCTCTGGCCCTACCTAAGGAACGGAGCATCACCACCGCCTCACTGGGATTCACGGCCACGAGTGACAGATGCTAACTTGTGCCGCCTGCCTGTCGTAGGTTGACGCCTTTTGCCCTGTGCTCCCGTGGCTTGGCTTGCCTGCTGCCGGGGACTCGACAATCAGCGCAAAGCGGCATCTGTTGATGCATCGGCGTCCCTGCAATATCTGGGCGAGCATCGCGTGACGTCACCTGTTGATACAGCACCCTCTGGCCCTACATAAGAACGGAGCATCACCGCGTCACTAGGGTTCACGGCCACGAGTGACAGATGCTAACTTGTGCCGCCTGCCTGGCGTAGGTGGACGCCTTTTGCCCTGTGCTCCCGTGGCCTGGCTTGCCTGCTGCCGGGGACTCTACAATCAGCGCAAAGCGGCATCTGTTGTTGCATCGGCGTCCTGCAATATCTGGGCGAGCATCGCGTGACGTCACCTGTTGATACAGCACCCCCTGGCCCTACATAAGGAACGAGCATCACCGCCTCACTGGGATTCACGGCCACGAGTGACAGATGCTAACTTGTGCCGCCTGCCTGTCGTAGGTTGACGCCTTTTGCCCTGTGCTCCCGTGGCCTGGCTTGCCTGCTGCCGGGGACTCGACAATCAGCGCAAAGCGGCATCTGTTGATGCATCGGCGTCCCTGCAATATCTGGGCGAGCATCGCGTGACGTCACCTGTTGATACAGCACCCTCTGGCCCTACATAAGAACGGAGCATCACCGCCTCACTGGGATTCACGGCCACGAGTGACAGATGCTAACTTGTGCCGCCTGCCGTCGTAGTTGACGCTTTTGCTGTGCTCCCCGTGGTGGCTTGCCTGGGCCGGGGACTCGACAATCAGCGCAAAGCGGCATGGTTGATGCATCGGCGTCCCTGCAATACCGGGCGGAGCATCGCGTGACGTCACAAGTTGATACAGCACCCTCGGGCCCGACATAAGGGACGGAGCATCACCGCCTCATGGGAGTCCCGGCCACGAGTGACAGATGATAAACTTGTGCCGCATGCCTGTCGTAGGTTGACGCCTTTGCCCTGTGCTTCCGTGGCCTGGCAAGCGCAGGCCGGGACTCGACAATCAGCGCAGAGCGGCATCTGTTGATGCATAGGCGTCATGCAGTATATGGGCGAGAATCGAGTGACGTCACATGTTGATACAGCACCCTCTGCCCCTCCATAAGAACGGAGCATCACCCCGGCACAGGGATTCACGGCCGCGAGTGACAGAGGCTAACCTACGACAGGCCTGCTGTCGTAGGTTGACAACTTTGGCCGTGAATCCCAGTGGGCGGTGGCTTGCCTGCTGCCGGGGACTCGTACAACAGCGCAACGAGGCATCTCGTTGATACAGGGACGCCGATGCATCAACAGATGCCGCTTCGCGCTGATTGTCGACCCGGTAGCACAGCAGCCACTGGCCCACATAAGAAACGGAGCATCACCGCCTACAGGATTCACGGCCACGAGTGTCATATGCTAACTTGTGCCGCCTGACTGTCCGTATGTGGACGCGTTGTGCCCTGTGACGTCACCGTGGCCGGGCTTGCCTGCTGCCGGGACTCAACAATTTTGCTGATTGTCCGAGTCCCTGGCCAGCAGGCAAGCCAGGCCACGGGAGCACAGGGCAAAAGGCGTCAACCTACGACAGGCAGGCGGCACAAGTTAGCATCTGTCACTCGTGGCCGTGAATCCCAGTGAGGCGGTGATGCTCCGTTCTTATGTAGGGCCAGAGGGTGCTGTATCAACAGGTGACGTCACGCGATGCTCGCCCAGATATTGCAGGGACGCCGATGTATCAACAGATGCCGCTTTGCGCTGATTGTCGAGTCCCCGGCAGCAGGCAAGCCAGGCCACGGGAGCACAGGGCAAAAGGCGTCAACCTACGACAGGCAGGCGGCACAAGTTAGCATCTGTCACTCGTGGCCGTGAATCCCAGTGAGGCGGTGATGCTCCGTTCTTATGTAGGGCCAGAGGGTGCTGTATCAACAGGTGACGTCACGCGATGCTCGCCCAGATATTGCAGGGACGCCGATGCATCAACAGATGCCGCTTTGCGCTGATTGTCGAGTCCCCGGCAGCAGGCAAGCCAGGCCACGGGAGCACAGGGCAAAAGGCGTCAACCTACGACAGGCAGGCGGCACAAGTTAGCATCTGTCACTCGTGGCCGTGAATCCCAGTGAGGCGGTGATGCTCCGTTCCTTATGTAGGGCCAGAGGGTGCTGTATCAACAGGTGACGTCACGCGATGCTCGCCCAGATATTGCAGGGACGCCGATGCATCAACAGATGCCGCTTTGCGCTGATTGTCGAGTCCCCGGCAGCAGGCAAGCCAGGCCACGGGAGCACAGGGCAAAAGGCGTCAACCTACGACAGGCAGGCGGCACAAGTTAGCATCTGTCACTCGTGGCCGTGAATCCCAGTGAGGCGGTGATGCTCCGTTCTTATGTAGGGCCAGAGGGTGCTGTATCAACAGGTGACGTCACGCGATGCTCGCCCAGATATTGCAGGGACGCCGATGTATCAACAGATGCCGCTTTGCGCTGATTGTCGAGTCCCCGGCAGCAGGCAAGCCAGGCCACGGGAGCACAGGGCAAAAGGCGTCAACCTACGACAGGCAGGCGGCACAAGTTAGCATCTGTCACTCGTGGCCGTGAATCCCAGTGAGGCGGTGATGCTCCGTTCTTATGTAGGGCCAGAGGGTGCTGTATCAACAGGTGACGTCACGCGATGCTCGCCCAGATATTGCAGGGACGCCGATGTATCAACAGATGCCGCTTTGCGCTGATTGTCGAGTCCCCGGCAGCAGGCAAGCCAGGCCACGGGAGCACAGGGCAAAAGGCGTCAACCTACGACAGGCAGGCGGCACAAGTTAGCATCTGTCACTCGTGGCCGTGAATCCCAGTGAGGCGGTGATGCTCCGTTCTTATGTAGGGCCAGAGGGTGCTGTATCAACAGGTGACGTCACGCGATGCTCGCCCAGATATTGCAGGGACGCCGATGTATCAACAGATGCCGCTTTGCGCTGATTGTCGAGTCCCCGGCAGCAGGCAAGCCAGGCCACGGGAGCACAGGGCAAAAGGCGTCAACCTACGACAGGCAGGCGGCACAAGTTAGCATCTGTCACTCGTGGCCGTGAATCCCAGTGAGGCGGTGATGCTCCGTTCTTATGTAGGGCCAGAGGGTGCTGTATCAACAGGTGACGTCACGCGATGCTCGCCCAGATATTGCAGGGACGCCGATGCATCAACAGATGCCGCTTTGCGCTGATTGTCGAGTCCCCGGCAGCAGGCAAGCCAGGCCACGGGAGCACAGGGCAAAAGGCGTCAACCTACGACAGGCAGGCGGCACAAGTTAGCATCTGTCACTCGTGGCCGTGAATCCCAGTGAGGCGGTGATGCTCCGTTCTTATGTAGGGCCAGAGGGTGCTGTATCAACAGGTGACGTCACGCGATGCTCGCCCAGATATTGCAGGGACGCCGATGTATCAACAGATGCCGCTTTGCGCTGATTGTCGAGTCCCCGGCAGCAGGCAAGCCAGGCCACGGGAGCACAGGGCAAAAGGCGTCAACCTACGACAGGCAGGCGGCACAAGTTAGCATCTGTCACTCGTGGCCGTGAATCCCAGTGAGGCGGTGATGCTCCGTTCTTATGTAGGGCCAGAGGGTGCTGTATCAACAGGTGACGTCACGCGATGCTCGCCCAGATATTGCAGGGACGCCGATGCATCAACAGATGCCGCTTTGCGCTGATTGTCGAGTCCCCGGCAGCAGGCAAGCCAGGCCACGGGAGCACAGGGCAAAAGGCGTCAACCTACGACAGGCAGGCGGCACAAGTTAGCATCTGTCACTCGTGGCCGTGAATCCCAGTGAGGCGGTGATGCTCCGTTCTTATGTAGGGCCAGAGGGTGCTGTATCAACAGGTGACGTCACGCGATGCTCGCCCAGATATTGCAGGGACGCCGATGTATCAACAGATGCCGCTTTGCGCTGATTGTCGAGTCCCCGGCAGCAGGCAAGCCAGGCCACGGGAGCACAGGGCAAAAGGCGTCAACCTACGACAGGCAGGCGGCACAAGTTAGCATCTGTCACTCGTGGCCGTGAATCCCAGTGAGGCGGTGATGCTCCGTTCCTTATGTAGGGCCAGAGGGTGCTGTATCAACAGGTGACGTCACGCGATGCTCGCCCAGATATTGCAGGGACGCCGATGTATCAACAGATGCCGCTTTGCGCTGATTGTCGAGTCCCCGGCAGCAGGCAAGCCAGGCCACGGGAGCACAGGGCAAAAGGCGTCAACCTACGACAGGCAGGCGGCACAAGTTAGCATCTGTCACTCGTGGCCGTGAATCCCAGTGAGGCGGTGATGCTCCGTTCTTATGTAGGGCCAGAGGGTGCTGTATCAACAGGTGACGTCACGCGATGCTCGCCCAGATATTGCAGGGACGCCGATGCATCAACAGATGCCGCTTTGCGCTGATTGTCGAGTCCCCGGCAGCAGGCAAGCCAGGCCACGGGAGCACAGGGCAAAAGGCGTCAACCTACGACAGGCAGGCGGCACAAGTTAGCATCTGTCACTCGTGGCCGTGAATCCCAGTGAGGCGGTGATGCTCCGTTCTTATGTAGGGCCAGAGGGTGCTGTATCAACAGGTGACGTCACGCGATGCTCGCCCAGATATTGCAGGGACGCCGATGTATCAACAGATGCCGCTTTGCGCTGATTGTCGAGTCCCCGGCAGCAGGCAAGCCAGGCCACGGGAGCACAGGGCAAAAGGCGTCAACCTACGACAGGCAGGCGGCACAAGTTAGCATCTGTCACTCGTGGCCGTGAATCCCAGTGAGGCGGTGATGCTCCGTTCCTTATGTAGGGCCAGAGGGTGCTGTATCAACAGGTGACGTCACGCGATGCTCGCCCAGATATTGCAGGGACGCCGATGTATCAACAGATGCCGCTTTGCGCTGATTGTCGAGTCCCCGGCAGCAGGCAAGCCAGGACCACGGGAGCACAGGGCAAAAGGCGTCAACCTACGACAGGCAGGCGGCACAAGTTAGCATCTGTCACTCGTGGCCGTGAATCCCAGTGAGGCGGTGATGCTCCGTTCCTTATGTAGGGCCAGAGGGTGCTGTATCAACAGGTGACGTCACGCGATGCTCGCCCAGATATTGCAGGGACGCCGATGCATCAACAGATGCCGCTTTGCGCTGATTGTCGAGTCCCCGGCAGCAGGCAAGCCAGGCCACGGGAGCACAGGGCAAAAGGCGTCAACCTACGACAGGCAGGCGGCACAAGTTAGCATCTGTCACTCGTGGCCGTGAATCCCAGTGAGGCGGTGATGCTCCGTTCTTATGTAGGGCCAGAGGGTGCTGTATCAACAGGTGACGTCACGCGATGCTCGCCCAGATATTGCAGGGACGCCGATGCATCAACAGATGCCGCTTTGCGCTGATTGTCGAGTCCCCGGCAGCAGGCAAGCCAGGCCACGGGAGCACAGGGCAAAAGGCGTCAACCTACGACAGGCAGGCGGCACAAGTTAGCATCTGTCACTCGTGGCCGTGAATCCCCTGGTCAATCTTTTTGAGAACAATGCTCTCAAAAAGATTGACAAGTGGTGCCAGGACTGGCAGATGACGATAAATGTAGAAAAAACTGTTTGCATGACTGTCACGAGAAAGAAAAATCCTTTATTTTTTCCGTACCAAATCCACCAAAGTGTACTACAAAGGTCCAATGAACACAAACACTTAGGTATCATTCTTTCTTCTGATTTCAAATGGAACAAGCACGTGTCATACATTTCAACTAAATCCCTCTCAGCGCTTCTTTCCCTCAAACGGTCCCTCCGATACGCTTCGGCAAAAACCAAGCTACTTGCATACACGTCACTTGTTCGATCTATCATCGAATATGGTGTCATATGCTGGTTCCCACATACCATGAGTGCAATAGCAAAGTTAGAGGGTGTGCAAAGAAGGCAGCCAGATTCATCTATAAAAAATACCGCCGTCGTGATTCACCAACTGAACTGTTAAGATTAGCTGCGCTCCGAACAATCAGCGACCGCGCAAGGTACCTTCGATGAAATTCCTGTTTCTTCTCCAGAGCAATTCTCTAAAAATAGACAAAAACCGGTTCCTAACACGTTCCAATACACGGAATTTTAGAACAAAACACACTAAACAATTACTCGAATACAGATTTCACAACGACACCTTCAGGTATTCTTTTTTTCCGCAGGCCATCACAGAATGGAATGTGTTACCCCAAGAACTTGTTGATTGTACGTCCCGTGACTCTTTTCTGTCCGGATTGTCTAATTATTACTTTGTTACTACGTAGTATTGTACGCTTGTTTTTCGCTTTGAATTAGCTTCGCGAGAAAATGTCGCGTTGTGTATGTCGCAGCATGGGCCTTATCGTTATGATTGCTTCAATCAAGGCAAATGCCTCTTGCTACTCTTGTTGAAAAATGTCTGAATGTTCATGCACGTTTTTGATCTTTCACTACTGTACCCTTTCCTGCCAAAGCCTTTGTTAGGCTAGCAGTATGTACAAAATAAATAAAAATAAATAAGCCTAAAAGAAGCGAACTTCGCAATAACAGTCCTATTTTTGTGGGGCCTGTACGTTCCTAACCTGTGTACTCGCTCAAGTGCTCTCGCTCGGCACTGGTGACCTAAAAACGGTATGATCTCTTTATACAATTTTTCTTCAGTTTGGTTCCATTTCTCCTGGGGACAGTCTGTGAACCCGTAAAAAAGAGGTTACTACGTCTCATTTTATCCTCAAGCTGAGAATGTTCATCGTGTAACCTCGCGTTTTCTCTACTCAGATGGTCGGTGAGCTGCCTTAGCTGCAAATGTTCATCCCCGACCTCGGCTTCGTCACACGCTTTTGCTTTGACAGCGCCGAGCCCACGGTCAATTTCGTTAATTTCGCTCTCGATTGTTTCCTGGTTGTTTTTAATTTCATTCACGCTAGATATTCAATTCACTTGGTCCTGTTCCATTTTTTCGGTTCGGAAATTCACGCTCTGCAGAAGAGCAAACATATCACAAAATTTTGGCTCATGAGCCCTTATAGGATACGTCCGACTCTGGAACTTTTATTGGGGCCCTGGGTTTTCTTCAACGTCCCCAGATAGCCAGACAAGCATAGATATAACATCGACACATTCACTTAACAGTGACAAGACTCCCGGGCGTAGGAACAGCATCAAGCATGCATTATTTGACTTCTTTGCATATAAAGGAGTATTGTTACTAACCTGTGTGAACAAGCGAGCAAAGTTACGGTGCCGTTTTCTGCGCTGTTCCCACGCCCACTGGAGCGGCCAGGTTGGTGCCGTCCGTTTTTATCCTCCGCTCACTATGACGTCACAACCGATGAAGTGGCCGCCTGGCTCGGGAAGATGTTGCAGGGGTGTTGCCGGCACAATCCTGGACTGGCCGAAAACTGGTCGCTATCAGGTAGAAGCACTGGCCGTGGCTCATGCCCAGCAGTCTGTGATAGCCACGAGCAGAAGTGAAGAAGTGAAGCAACCTTTGTAAACAAGTGAGCAAAGTTACGGTGCCAAATTTCTGCGCTGTTTCCATGCCCACTCATAATTTTTGATCGATAATTAAATATTCGATAAGTAAATAATTTTCGATTCAGATTATCACATTTAGGTCTAAAAAAGTGACTAGGTTTGTGCAAAATGACAGCATGTGAAACCGTATCAAAAGCTTTTTGAAAATCAAGAAAAATACAGTCAATCTGCCCAATTTCGTCAATACTAGACGATAAATCGTGATAAACTTCAACGAGATTCGTTGTACAGGATTGGTAGAGAATCCTCGTCGGAAACCATGTCGCGTGCAGTGATATACAATATTTTCTGCAAGAAAAGCGTTATGGCATCACGCTAAAACACACAGGTAGAATTTACAACACCCTTTAGTAGGGGTGTCTACTCGGCAATTGCTCTACAATATTGTTGCACCTTATTACGGATGGGGAATCAAAGGGGCCTTTAACCGATTGTCGGTTACGAGGCTAGCTTTAACAAAATATCCAGTAATATTGCGAGAAAGTTGGTTCGTATTTCCACATACCTTCTTTAGAAAACTCGCTGAGATGCCAAGATAATTTTGTCAATTTTTTCCCGTTCATAAGGAATAATAGTTTATCACACCTTCCAAGTACATATTCTTTCGGTCTGAATCACCGCCATTACCTGGATTGTTCTTGGGAGGATAGAACACACGTTAAAAAACTGAGCGTTTCTGCAACAATGCAAAGTCGTACACGCCACACACAAAGCAAAACAATTTTCGCCATATTTTAAATTAGTAGGGAAAATATGGCGAGTACACATTTGGTGAGGCACTTTAGCTGCAGTAGAACTTGAGTTTTCAATTGAAAATTGAGCGCTTAGAAATACGCTGGTTTTACGTTATAACCAATCACTTTGACTTCTAATGTTGCAGACAGGAATCTTTTATTGCAATATAAAGAATATATTTTCCAACCTGATCTATATATTCGAAGCTCTCTAGAACGGGTAAATGCTTAGGCATCTTGAGTTAAATTCACCCAGTTGCTTAGGAGCACTGAACTCGTTCTTTTGTATAGTGCAGGCAATGTTGGGGTTAAGAGGTCCTCTTGCGTCTGTTGACCTATTCTTTTAAGTTATCCAGCCTGAAATAGTATTTGTATTTTACAGGTGACGTTGTTGCGACAGGTTCCTGGCATGGACGGCTACATAAGATAATTTTGTAAGCATATAAAAAGAATAATGTATTGTTGAGAATTGGTAAACCACAGAAAAAAATATTTTGCGAAGGACTAAAAACCAGCACTGAGCATTGGGGATACTCAAAAATATACCTTTTTATTGTTGCCTACGACTGCCTGAATAATGTTTGAATCCATTGTTCTGTCTTATTTCACTAAAATTCATCCCCTGCACTGGCCCTGCAAAAATAGGGGCTGGGCATAAAATTACTTCTGGTTTTTTCATCTTTCTTGAAATATTTGTAAACACTATATAAACGGTGGAGCCTTGCAGTTTCGCTGAGTAACAAGCCTGAATAGGATTGCTGAATACTTTCCACATGAAGACTGTTGCCTCTAAAGTTTTCTTTTTGACTGTGCTTTTATTTCTCAGCCTAGGGTAAGAAGCCTATATTTTAAATTTTTGTGTACTATTGGGATGTTCAGAAATTATACGAATGTGTAAGAAATCAAGTGTTTCAAATCGGTTATGGTTTTAATAATGAATTTTAAATTTACGAGGCAGAGATGAATTTTCTGCTGTGTAAGCATCTGAAAGAACTCTGGTTACGCAACGTGGGAACACACAATGTTCTGTTAGAGATGCGCCAAGTTATGCAAATTTTTTATTTTGTATTCTTACGCCCGAGAAAACTTCAGTCACCCCACGACTGGGTCATTTAGGCGGACCAACATAACTTCCCTCATTCTTAAAAATTCACACACGCAAGTTACAGTAAATGATTTCAACACAACCAATGCCAGTTACGGTAATTATGTATTCTTTGAAAGTTATTTTCAGTTCACCAGCAATTTTAAATTTCAAATGTATTGTTCCGATATTTTCAAATAAAGCGGAGTGACTTCCCCATTTTTCAAACCGTGCATTTTATTTCTACATTATAAATCAAGGTGTAAAGAATAGCTAAGGATATTTACTCTTTCATAAATTTTGTTTAAACAATATAGCTTCCAAACATATTTCCGGCATAATCAGTATTTGTCATCCAAGTCATCGTTTGCCATAATATACCAGCGGCACCACCTCATATGTCGACATGCAATGTAAGTTGTGAAATTCTTCTACAGCAATTAGGGGAAATGCAATCTTTTCTCACAGCACCCACACCACGTGAGTACTAGTTATGGTAACAAAATTGAACAAGGAAAACTGGCTTGTAGTAACGTGAATCAACGGCGGAGTTTCAAGCAGAAAATTTTGTTTAGGATTGCCAATTGTAAAATTGCTACTTCTCCCTACCTTTCAGGACCTTACGACGGCTCCATCTGGCTAAGTATTTTTTTCAAAGAAGTGGACATTCCAAAATACTTCCATATACCACATAGATGAAAACGTGTGTGATATTGAAGTAGGGTTAAGTGTTTCGTTCGATTTATTTTGGTGACTCAATGGTAACCTTGTTATCAAATAAATTACTAAATTTGTTCAAGGAATTGGTGCAGATTGTGTGAGATAAATTTGATCAATGACTATTTGAGCCTATATATTTCATGCCTATTAGCAATTGCATTCATGCTTCAGTACAACTCGCTTAAGTATCGTTGTGGATTCTTTTTGTGTGGAAAGACAGTGTACATGAAAGCCAATTCGATGTTTCTTGAGACAGATAGCTTTTAAATAAACACTAAATGCTACGCCTGTTTAATGCGGAACTTTTTGTTTAAAAAATGTGATGTCATTGCGTTACATGGTGGTGATAAATATGTAGTAAAGACTAGTCCTGACTTCATTCTGAGAGAACTTCAAAGCCTCAATACTTGAAAACTCTTTTATTCAAGTTCGAAAACATCAGTGAATATGCAAAAAAGATAGGTGAATACTTTTCATGTTCGTTTACAGAGCAAATTCAACAGGCGACCCTCCCACCATAACACCTGGAGGTGGCTGCAGGGTATATGAGGTACGACTCTCCTGCTCTAAGTATATCTTTTTTTCGTTAACTTAATTGCAATGTACATGCCTTTCTCCGAAGAGATAGATGTGTGCACGTGAACAAGTCTGGGTTCGTAAAACCTCCGGGTTGAAATCCGGTTCAGGACATATGTGTCCTTTTTTAGTGTTGTCGTTGCTATAAATACAATAAGCAACTCAGTGTTTTTGTGACGAAAGCTACTCTACGCCTCCTCGGCCGCTCTTCGCGGGGTGACTAGTTTTGACTTCTAATGCTAGAGGTCAGTCCGAACCTCTTTCCGCAACTTCCCGGCACATAGCAGAGGCCCAATGGCGGGGAGAGACAGACGGCAGGGGAGAGATTACTCCTGAATGAAATCCGGGCGAACTTAAACAAAATAAGGGTGTACAACGCAAGGACACACGGTGGTCTAAAAACTAAGCTTAATTGCAAGACGGGCGAATATAAGGAAAAAAAAACAAAGGAATAAGAAAACACTGCGCATGAACAAAACAAGCTTGTAAAAGCCACGATGATAAAGCAACTAGAGTGACACTGGGTTTGGTCAAGGCACACGCAGATATACAATAACTTTGTGATGAAGACACGCCTGCTTGGCGTGCACACTTCTCTACTCTTTGTGTTATGCGGGGGCTTCCGTAATTTAGCGAGGCGTTTGTTCATGGTGCCTAAATTAAATGTCACTTAGAGGAAAATTACGTGTAAATCAGCGGCACTTAGTACACGGTCAAGCAAGATGGAATGGTGGGGGTCCTAAAGGTCAAATAATGTTGCCTGAAACCCTTTGTCCTCTTCATTGATCTCTCACAATTTTTTTTGCTAAAAAAGGGTATGATTCAAAAGGAACGGTTGCTATTCAGTACAGAAGTATCACATCTTTTATGTACTTGGAATATTTTCCCGGTTTCATTTCATTGCGGGGTTTAAAAAGATCAATTCACAAATAAAGACAATACATTTATTATAAGCTGAGCTACAAATGTTATATGGGACGGGTGAGTGCTCTCAAGGCCAGCACTTGTCATTTTTAAAGTACCTATTACGCTGAGTATGTCATCTGCAGTCGTGGGAAACAGAAAGAACGAATGAGGTAGGTAATTGAATACCACTTCATTCATGTGAGGTATGACAAACTCGGAGATAGAGAAATTTGCAAACTGATTAGTGGTTACAGTGGGTCACTATAAGTAACATCGGGTTGAACAACTTCAGTTATTGTATCCGCATGTGGGTTTTTATAAAAACAAGAATTATTCGTTTCATATTTCTTCTCGACCTTTTTGCGGCATCAGCTATTTGTTGTTTCTAATACTTTCTTTTAGCGTAAATTAGACGCGATTTGGTTAGGTGGCAGAGTTTCTGTATGCCAGCAAGAAAATTAGTGTTAGACCGTTAACTTTTATTTATTTTATTTTTATTCTAAAGTATGCGCCTCAGCACGACGAAAACTAGGCTTACTAAGACATAAACTGAAGATCTCGCCTGCGAACATAAAGCTTCTTGCGTTTAACTTAATATTACGACCATGTCTTGAATTCGCATGCGTAGTGTGGGATCCACAGACTAAAAAACACATTAACAATCTCGAAAAAATTCAAAGATTAGCCGTTCGCTTCATTTACAACCGATACCGCCGTCATGACTCCCCAACAAAACTAATAAAAATAAATACAATCCCAACTTCAGAATCTCGACGCAAAATGAATAGGCTAAAATTTATTTCCCAATTATCACACGGGCATATCAGACTCGAAACATCGGCCTTCCTGACTCCGTTATCATCGCGTCCCACCAGGAATTACCATTCTGAAAAGTTCATGCCTATCACAGCGGGCACTAACAATTTTAAGTATTCGTTTTATCCTCGCACTATACCCGACTGGAATAACCTCCCGCATGACACTCTTTCATCAGATAATGTGCTGAAATCAAATGTTTGAGTTGTAAATTTTGTATTATTATTTCACAGTGTTTTTTCAAAATAATTTTGTATTGTCTCGTTTATTGTTTTTACCTGGCTAAACATTGTATAATTGATTTAACGACACTGTAACACCCCCCCTCCTGCTTTGCCGATTTGTGGCCTGCAGTATTGTATAAATAAAAAAAAATATTTTTTTGGTGACCGTTACCACGTTTGAGGATGTCTGCTAGCAATCTGCTAGTCAGCCTTGGATTTTCTGGTGATGCTATTTTTGCATTGTTGTATATCTGTACAGGATTCAACATATTAATGAAGCACAGATGGAAAGAGGGTTAAAGCTTCTTGTGGCCAGCTTTGAGATAAATTTCGGACCAGTCAGTGTTACAAAGGCATCGAAATTTCTTTGCCCAATGAATATCAAATAGATGAAGGCGAATTGTGTTTGGAAAAAGAAGTGAGTCACAGTAATATGGGATAGTGCTCAGTAATACTATTTTTCTATCACTCCGGCATCTGGTGCAGTGACTAGATTTTAAAGTGCATCATCAATGCGTGAGTTATTGTTACTGCTGGTTGGTCCGGTTTTAAGACTGAATAAACTTTCATACCCGAAGCTGTTACGTCCACCTAAATAGTTGATTGAGGTAGAAGAAAAATCGTCTACTAAATAATAGTGATGTCACCCATGATACAGCATTTTTTGTTTTCAAGAAATAACATTCAAGTAACGTTGCAACTTTGGGGAAACATTAGGAATCGGTGAAGATGGTGAACGGAAAATTCAGCCCAAGATGAATCTCTTATTGTCTGGATTAAGAAAAGTGTGCCTAAATGAAAGCGAGACGGATTCACATTGAAGGGTGTTTATTTCAAGCTGAAACATTCGTTTACAGGAAGAATTCGTTGATATTGATACGGCTGCTCCAGGATAATTACTAGAAAACCTCTGACAGTAATCAAGTATCTAGGTAGGAAAACAGAAAGGATTTCTATCGCCTGCCGATAACCATTTTTCTGTAATCGCGGAAACTGGAAAAGGGTTGTTAAACGATGCAAAAGCGTATATGGAATTAATCAAAATGATTTAAAAGGCGTTTGGCATAAAACCAAATAAAAAAATTATTGCCCTTTCACTCTGTGTAGAAGATAACCAGCATGGCAGCACGCTCTCCACGAACTGTACGAAACAAAACACGTTTGTTCGAAAATGACGACTGAGAATACTACCTGAACTAAATGAAATTGATGATAGGAATAATTCCTGAATGAATACTACCTGCGAAAATTTGGAAAAGAACCGAGCTTTATCATACCGGACAAACGTCGAGGTGTCTTTTTCCCTTTCGCATGGTAGGTATTTTACTGTTTGTGCAGCACGACAACACCAATCACTGTACGTCAGTTGACACCTTACCCGTCGCAATGGGCTGTTTGACACCCACGTTGAATCGCACGCCAAAACAATGGACATGTCATCAGTAAGGGTATCAAACCTATATCTGCGTGGGCCCCCCCCCCCCCCTACTACCTTCCTCTCCGACGCGTGCACGCATAAACCAGCAACTGTCAATGACCGCGTGCTTAGAAGTGAAAGATTCTATCGAACATGCCGGCCTGAAAGCCCTTGAAGAGCGAACGAGTGATAAGGCCTACGTCGGGGTTCCAAGCCGGCCAGTTGCTGTTCGTCCGGAAGGGATTCGGAGCTACACGGCCAACTGGATCTTGACGCGGCAATGGTGGCGGCAGCGGCTTTTCATGGTTTTCGCGCCCATTAACGCTTCTTGTTGCCATGACTCTTCTTACGTTTCCGCTCTTCTTCCTCCAAGCGCTGTTCTCTTCCGCTCTTCCCTTCTAGTGAATTACACCTCGAGAGCTTCGACCTCTGTACTAGTGGAACACACTTGAATGCCGTTTTTTCTGCCCAGTCGTAGGCTTCTCATTGTTTGTGCAACACACCCAACCAGGCACAAACCGCTCGATTGCGGAGGACAGCTGTCTGGGCGTATTGAGCCATGAGACTGCCACGTTTAAATCTCCCACCACCCTAAGGGGCAGGCCATCGGTAGCGATATAAAGCCCTGGGTGGTGGTGGTGGTGATTTATTAACAAAGGAGGGAAGAGAAAAGGCCTGGGGATATTGTTGAACTCAACGGGGAGTTCACCCTCATACGACCCAGTCCAGGGAAGGGGATTGGGGCTTCAAAGGATAGGAAGAGAGAAGGGGGAAGAGGAGAGCGTTAGGAGAGTGGGAGATAGTCTATATCGCGTTCGTTTAGTCCATGACTCGATGGCTACAAACGCAGTGCTAGTCCTGTTGTAACCAGGAAGTTGACTAGGTGCTGGAAGACCTCCCGTCGGATGGCGTCCGGTCCCGTGGGGAACAG
This sequence comes from Haemaphysalis longicornis, assembly GCA_013339765.2. Lineage (NCBI taxonomy): Eukaryota > Metazoa > Arthropoda > Arachnida > Ixodida > Ixodidae > Haemaphysalis > Haemaphysalis longicornis. The sequence continues at coordinate 17,050 of JABSTR010001011.1, forward strand.
GAAGTCTTCTAGCTTGTGGCTTGGGGCACCGAGTCGCTGGAGTTCGGCCCGGAGTTGTGTTCCTTGCGGTGTCGTGCTGCGGGCAAGAGCACAGTGAGTGCTCTAGCGTCTCGGGCTCTGGGCAGTCGGCGCAGGTGGGGGATGCTCGGCGGCCTTGGTGGTGCAAGCGCGCTCCCACGTTGCAGCAATTGAGCCGCAGGCGAAGAAGGAGCGACCGGGCGTCTCTGCTAATGCGTCCGGGCAAGACCCGTGGGGCCTGGCCACTGACTACTCGGGCATCTGGATGCTTGGCCTCCACCACTCGTGCCAGGATAGTCCTTGCAGCGTCAAATGACACCACATCCCGAGAGGCTGGAACCCCTGCCTGGCGAGCAGCACCTTTGGCCAAGGCGTCTGCAACCTCGTTGCCCGTGATGTTCACGTGCGATGGCAGCCAGTGAAGTCGCAGTGGACACCCCTGCGCTTCCACCGCATGAAGCTTGGCCGCCAGCGACCGCTCAACGTAGCCGCTAGAGCTGGCTGGCTGGTCGGCGGCACGCAGACGGAGGAGGGCAGACCGTGAGTCAGTCAGGATGATGGCCCCCCGGGCCTGGGTGCCCTGCTTGAGAAGAAGATCTGCAGCAAGTGAAGTCCAGCCAGCTCTGCGTGGGTGGATGAGGCAGGGAAGGGCAGGCTGCACACCTGGCTGGTGCCGAGTTCTAGAGCCGTGCAGGCGGCTCCGGCTCTGCCCATCGACTGTTGTACAGATCCATCCGTGTACACTTGCAGATGTCCGGCAGCGTCGCCCTGCAGCAGGGCAGCCACCTCTTGGTGGACGACCTGGGGTGGAGTCGACCTCTTACTACGGACCCCGGCAATGTGGTGACAATGCGTAGAGCCTGCCCCGTGCCTGGGGGTGGTGGCTCCAGGCGTGGCCGCTGCGGCAACGCGATGTGGCTCTCGTACGTACTGAGCAGCATGCCAATCCGAGAGTTGGGCCGGCTGCGGTAGCGCTCAAGGAGTGCCGCGCCGTCCGGTGTGCCCTGCAGGCGGTGGATGTGGTGGAGACCCCACCTGCAGGGCCCGCATCTGGATGGCCAGAAGCCTGCCTCCGTGTATGTCGCCGCCACCGGAGATGTGCTCGGAAGGCCCAAGCAGAGGCGGATAGCCCGGCGCTGATCCACCTCCAGCTCCTCCCACCGGCGCGGCTTGAGTTGCACTAAAGGCAGAGCATAGAGGACGGCGGACGATGCCATCCCGTGGAACACCCGCAGGGCCACGGTGTGTGTGCAGCCCTGACCATGCGCCAGCAACCTCCTCCGCACGCCCTGGTGGACCCTCGTTGTGCGTTTCCGAAGCGCCTTCACCGCAGGTAGCCAGGACAACTGGCAGTCGACCAGGAGCCCAGATACTTGGCGCTAGTGCACCACGGAAGAGTCTGACCGTTCAAGGTAGCGGTGGTGTCGTCTTTGCGGTGCGTCCGCCCCCCCTCCTCTCCCCAACATGAACGGCGCAAACCAGCAAAAGAAGATACGCGCCTAATTAGGCATGAAATACACTGGCGAATGTACACAGAAAGACTATATAACCGACTACACAAAGATTTAGGATTCTTCCGACAGAAGAACCATGTCCGGCTGGTCAACGAGGGCCGCCGACGCCACAATGTTGCTCGGGATGTCTTTCATGCTATCGAAAAATATGAGCTCACGCCGGCGCTCTAAAAGGGCACGTTGCTTTAAACCTGCAGGGGCGTGCTGCTAATGGTCGAGGTAGAATTTGAAGCTGCAACGGCTGCGGCTGTGGCCGCGGCTACATTCTCGGCGGGGCGGTGGCTTCGCCTTACGGGCGTGTTTACATTCATTCGACCTGGTGTTTATTCTCCGGCATAATTTTGTAAAGGCGCTACGGCCGCTGTCAGCCGAATGCGCAACTTGTGAAAGAGGCATGAGAGGTGGCGAGGGGAAAATCATTGTGATAACCACTGTAAAAGAGGGGTTGACGGCGGCGGGGAGGAGCCCGGAGAGGCGCCGAGTAAATCTGCTTGCAGTAGTGTTGTCGCTGAAAACGTAGCTGAGGGTACAGCGGCGCCGGCTCCGCAGGCGACAGGGGCAAGCTTGACTACAGCAGCAATAAGGATATCCAGCAATAAAGCAGCACCTCAAGAAGCGAGCTTGAACGATCGGGTACCGAACGAAGTTACCGGAAAGAATCAGAGGATAATATCGGTCAGTTGCTGAGTGCGCTGTCGCTGCTGCCAATCAGGGGACCTAAAGAGATCTAGGCTATAGATATGAAGGTTGTAAGGACAGGACCACCTTTCTCAAGCAAAAAAAAAGTTCCCGATCCGAAAGTACAGTATGTATGTAATGTATGTATTAAGTACAAGTACGTATGTTAAGTACAGTATGTAATCATCGTGTATTCAACGACGCTTCCCTGGAAAAACGCGGGATTACTGATCAACTGGGAAAAAATTGGCCATTTCTCGTTTAGTACGCGGCATAGTCTTTTTGAGCCAGTAAGCTAAAAAAACCAACTAAATGGTGCAGAAACTTTATTCGGCAGGCATATAGAGCAAAAGCACGAATAAATCAAATGCAATCATAAGTATATACGGTGAAGTTATAATCTTCACATTTCTCCAACAGTGAGAAAAAAGTGGTAGATGAATGTAACTAACTTGGGCAGGCTGTCTGTGCAGATCCCAACCACGAGCAATAAATTGGTGGCACAATATGAGAGGGCTGGGCCACAAACTGAATGCAATATAAATTGTTTAGAGTAATTTGTAGCTATAAAGAATATTTTACAAATAATGCTTCCAATCTATGATGACATATTCAGCAGCAGGGATCATTATTAAACACTAAAAAACAAGCTTAGGTTTTTTCAATGACTCACAGAATGATGGGAGATGACAAGGATGCTTAAGAACAAAGAACGAGTTACCTAAGCGTGAGTCCTAAAAAAGCAAACATTTTGTGAACGGATCGCTACAATGTAATCATTTCACCAAACTCTTGGGCAAAGAAAAATACGTTTGAAAGTGTTTGTTCGTATGTCGTAGTACGATCATTTGCTAAAAAAATACCACACCCATGTGCTCTTTACAGTGCAACGAAGCAAGCAATACGGACGTATGCGGCGACCGCTGTCACTGCAACGGGACACATTGCGAACGTGACCGCTAGTCAAGAGTGTACACTTCTTATGTCTCTATTATTCAACCACAGGATCATCGTTGTTTGATTATCAAACTCCGAGTGCACAGGCAACAACAGCTATGGGCGGAATAAAAAAACTGAGAACAAAATATTGCTACTGCATCTTTTGGTTTAAATCGGGCCCAATGTGTCTTTGAAGTGTTCAAAATAAAAACCTCTTTTGGTGCATTCCTGAATTCAGTCCGATATTTGGGGCCTAAAACTGTTTAGTATTATATTGGCTATGATAAAATTTTGCAATGTCTAGTCCACAACAAAATTTACAATCTTGTGTTTATGTAATTCTAGTCTGCATTTAGGTAACAGGCTTTGTGAAAGAACCTGAGAGTGTAATACAAAACACTTTATCTCCTGAAACGTAATGCTAAGACTTTTTTCTACTTCGTTTACCTCATATATGCTTTCGGTCTAAGAGAAATAATTGTTTCATACGGGTAAAAGATAAAACCCCCATAGTTGCGTCGAAATCTTCCGCAGGTGTTGATAAACAGGAAAAGACCAACCGACCTACTTTGTTTAGATTTTTTCGATGGGTAAAAATTATGGCAGGTCTCGTGTTACAAGTAAAAACTACAGCGCTCGATTTCTTCGAAATATTGTATTCTTAGAAGTACAGGCTCTGTGCTCTTGGCAGCCCCTCTCTCCCTATTTTTCTTTCTTTCTCTTTCTTCCTACTTTCTTCCCTCCTCCCATCTTTTACCGCCTCTCATATGCCGCGCGCGGGCAAAAACTCGAAGTTAAAAAAGTGTATTCTTGGCGCCTTGGTGTTTTTGCCAACGGAGTTGAAACCGTCGGGGGGTGGAGCTTTGGTGTAAAAGTCTCTTGTCTTTGAAGCACGATGCTCGTGATTTACAAGCGCGAGGTGTAAAAGAGTGTCTCGGTATGTTTTAGTACCGTGACTACATGAGACAACGTTTATGACGACGACGACAGAAGACGCCCCAACTCCTAAGGGGCTTCGACCCTAATACATAAACTGAAATTCGGGAATTATAGATGAGAGAGCTTAACTTCACTGAAGCAACGCATGTAGTAAAAATTAAGATTTCAGCGGGGGTAGTGGTTTTAGTTGTGTGGTGATGCCATTTTGCGTGCATGTGGCGCACATGTGTTCGCGCATGTCGTCACGACGCAGAACAGATGTCAGTAAAGATCTCAATACAACGAATGTGTTAGCAGGCGACCATGGGGTTAGTTGGAGACATTAGCTTAAGTTATGAATGTCGGCACGAGACGGGGCTGTCGGTATAGGAGGCAGGGGTGTCAACACAAAGCAGCGATCGCTACAATGTCCAGCGTGAGGCAATACTTCATTCAGTTTATTGCATATATATATAAGTACAATTCTGAGGGTGTGAAAAAAGGGGACAGAAAAGAAAACTAAAATACTTGCCGACGTGGCAGCACTTTTCCGAATATATGGGCAAATGTTTCGATACTGACTTGGCTCTCCCACGTACAATCCGCTTTGTCAAATTTAATCCTGTTCTTGTATTCGGTATTCGTGGGGCGGCAATACCTATATGTTTGTGCCAAGTCGCTTTGCAAGCATAGCCGTCCATTCTGTCGGTATACGGAGACGAGGTATTTTTGTTCTAGATGCTTTGCACTCAACTTGGCCTTTTTTTCTGGCACTGACAGTTTCAGCGTTTGGACCTGCTCTCCGAGATGTAATGCAGGAATACCTAAGGTGGGCGCCATCTGCATCTAGCGGAGGCTGTGTTAATCTGTCGTCAGCGATTGTTTCCGGAAAAAAAAAATAATACCGTGGTTGAACGCGGCTAAACTAAGTTTGTCGAACGACCGCATGTTTTCGCTTCGAGAGCGCGCAGTTACAGGATGTGGATAGCGCTTCGGGGCGCTGTCAAAACAGCACACGACTAGAGGGCACGCGACAGAAGAGCACCGACATAACAGCACGGCGTCAAAAGCGCACCCGACAAAACAGCACGCGACAAAACCACGGCGTCAAAAGCGCACGCGACGGAACAGCACGTTGACAAAACAGCACAGCGTCAAAACAGCACAGCGACTGAACGGCACGATTTTATGGAACGCCTAAATGGGCAAATATTTTGATTTTAACATAGATAAAAACACTTTAGTGGGCGCAAACTGCTCTCTCTGAGGTTCTCTTCACGTTTCGTTACTCTTTCTCGGGAAAAATACTACGGCTTTTAATTTATACAGCATGTGGGATATCTGAAATGAAAGAAGCAAAAGCCAGGGACGACATTTGGTAAATTTTGTTCCTTTTTAGGTAGCCCTACAATTTTAATGATATAATAATATAATAATATTAATAATAATACTATAATAATAATATAATAATAATAATCAATCAATCAATCAATCAATCATCAATCTTTATTTTTGGTGCCCAGGACCAGCCCTAGGGTCTTGGTACTGGTACACCATATACAAGCATTCATAAAAACAAACCAAAATCAAGACAACACCACACAGAAAACCATATATATGAAAGAACCAAAGAAAAATAGTTACAGAGATCCCAGAAAGCAAAACAGCAAAAAAAAGGAAGCCTAGTGTTATAAGCCATGACACCCGGCCAGCAAACGTTGAGGCACGTGAAAAATTGAAAATACACAAGCAAATACTCAATGCACATGACGGAGATAGATTGTACACATAAAACAAAGGTTTTGTAACAAAATAGGAAGGTTTTCAAAATGGAAAAACGAAGTTCAGCGTTACAAGCAGTGACACCTAAACCGACAGAAATTCAAGCAACACAAAATCAGGAAAATTGAAAAACAAACAAGCAAGATGATGATTTGCATAAATAAATACGGAACAGAATACGGCACATAAATGACATAAAGGCACTTAAGCTACAACAGTTTCAATTCATTAGAGAACAAAGACAAGAGCTCTGGAATATATCAAGACGATCGGAATATTCATTATATGCACATTGTATTCTGCAGATGGACGAGCGTCGTTTACTTAAAGCATCTGTTCTGAAGTTTCGAAATCTTCGGAAAAGTTTGTTCGGCAAGTTGACATTGATAAGTGCAACCAAGTCATCACACAAAATATCACCATGAAGAGTTTATAAAGAAAGATAATGTCAGCTCTCATTCGTCGACACCAAAGGGAAGGAATACTTTTGAGACAAGACATGCTGCCGTTTGCGTCTTCTTGTACATGACGGAAACGGTGCCTAAAGATAGAAAGGAACTTATTTTGAACCCTTTCGATGCGGTCACTATTGGACTTGCAAGTTCCATTCCAAACAACAGAACCGTATTCGAGAAGAGGTAAGCAGAGAGCCGAATACAACTTTAAGAAAGGAAGAGGACTTTTAAACTCTCTAGAATACCTGCAAACAGCACCCAGACATCGAAGAGAGCGTCCGGTAATTTGTGTAACGTGGGAAGAGAAAGTCAGAGAAAATCAAATAGTACTCCCAAGTCCCGAATTTCGGTCACCCTCGGCAGTGCAGTGCTTGCTATTTTATAGGAGTATTGCAGCTGTTGAGTTTTCCTACTATAGGAAACAACTTTCGTTTTTGAGGGGTTCAAAATTAAGTCGTTTTTGGTGCACCAACGATGGAATGACACGATATCAGCCTGAAGAGAATTACAGTCCTGAACATTACGCACTTCTCTGAAGATTTTCATATCATCAGCATACAACAAAAGAAGATTTTTAATGGCAGAAGCAACATCGTTAATGAAAATGGAAAAAAGAAGGGGGCCCAGAACGGAGCCCTGGGGTACACCACTGGTTGCTTTGTACCTAAATGATGTTTGACCATTAACACTTACATAGCAATATCGCTCCTGGAGATAGCAACGTATAAGACCCACTAAAGAAGCGTGAACATCTAACAGAATGAGCTTGGCAAGCAATAACGAGTGGTTGACTACATCAAAGGCCTTGCTCATGTCACAGTAGACCGCATCAAGCTGGCTTCTACCAACGACTGCTGGGACAGCCTGCTCCATGAAGCATGCGAGGTTTGTGGAAGTTGAGCGACCACGCATGAAGCCATGTTGATTAGGAATGAGGACGTGTTTAAGTGAGAAAGACAAGACCTTATGAAGAGATAACTCGAATATTTTAGAGGCAGAACAAAGAAGCGACACTGGCCTATAGTTCATGGGGTCAGTTTTTGGGCCTGACTTGAAAACAGGGAATACACGACAGATTTTCCATGAGCGAGGGAACGTGCCAGACCGGAGACAGTTATTAAATATTGAGGTGAACACAGGAACAAATATATTTGCATACGTTTTTAGAATTGCAGCAGGAATACCATCTGGCCCAGAAGAAAACGAGGGCTTTAGCCGCTTGATGCTGGCCCGCACGATGTTCTCATCCAATTGGAAACAAGCGGAGTTACCGTCCTGGTGACAAGAGACGCTGCCGTCATCACTACCACCGCTAAGCCCAAACAAAGAAGAAAACTGACGAGCAAAGCAGTCGGCCGCATCTGCAACCTCATCGCCGTTGGAATCCAGTAGACGAATAGATTCTTTCGTTGTACTAGATCTAGAATGAATGTACTTCCAGAAGGCTCCCGGCTGATGAGTTGCTTTAGCTTCAACTGACGCCAGGTACAAAGCATGATCACGCTTGTGCAATATTTTGCATAGGGCACGTAGGCGCCGGAACTCCTGAGCGAACTGATTCGCACCAGAGCGCTTCATCTTTCTGTGCGCGCGTTCTTTGAGTTTCAGGGCATCCCGCAATTCAGAAGAAAACCAGTGTGGGAACTTGAACTTCTTTGGTAAATATTGCGGGATGTATTTCTTCATACCCAAAAGCACAATCTCAGTAAAACGGTCAACTTGTTCATTGACATCAGAGTGGTCAATGACTGTTGACCAAGGGGCAGCAGAAAAGTAGCCATACAGCCCAACGTAATCTCCCCGGGCGAAAGCGTAGCGAGGTTGCGCATTGCTTGAAATTACAGAACGGTGGAGCATTGTAGGAAGGCAACAGGAAATAGAAAGAGGAGAATGATATTTGTCGGGTATTACTAAAGCACAATCAGAGCGCGACACATTAACGCCATCGAAGTTTGAAAAGCACAGGTCCAGAATGTTTCCACTGCAGTTTTTTATGTGATTACGCTGTGCCATGGAAGTGAAAGACGAAAAATCTAGTAACCTATTACCCTTCTGTGTTGAAAGTGGTGGTTGTAGTGGGAACAGGTGAGGTGGCTCCACTGAACGCCAGGAGCGTTAAAATCTCCAAGGAGGAGGACCTTGAGGTCGCAATGAGTAGTGAGCACCTGTTCAATGGAGGAGACTAACTTATTGAACGCGTCAGGAACTACATCAGGAGGAACGTAAAAACACCAACTAGAAGTTTTTTCAGTTTTAGAGATATGAATTTCGACCCATAAAGACTCACCTGCGTTTTCAATATCGCTACGTAGCACACACGGGAGAGATTTGTTAACTGCGAGAAGTACCCCGCCCCCCTTTTGTTTGATCCAGTTAAGGCACGATCATTACGATAGACATGGTAATTTTGAGGAAAATAGTCATTGGATCAATATCAGGGCACAACCAAGTTTCAGATATAGCTATTAACGGGAAGCAAGAAGCCAGAACATTACCAAAAAATTCAGTCGCCTTAGTTCGAAGACCTCGCACATTCTGATAAAAAACATCTAGACTAGTCATTATTCTTTTCTGATGTGTTGCGCTCAGAGCTGGGAAGCATGCCTTCGCGAAACATGCCTCGAAACTCCTTAAAGAGGCAGTCTTTCGGCCAAACAGCGGGGTCATTCAAGCGCTCGAAAAACTCTTCACTGACAGAA
>JABSTR010001012.1:0-18484 GCA_013339765.2 Haemaphysalis longicornis
CTTTCGAAGCCTCTACGTTGCGCTGCGGCGAAGGGACCGTGACAGGCACGCCCTTACGCCGTGGCGATATGCTTGGTTTCAGCGAGCGAGCTAGGACATGGCGAGCGCCTAAAGTGCTCTGCACTTAAAACAATTATATAATCGAAATACCCTGATCATATAGAGTCAACCGCTTGAGCCGTGCAGAATGGATCCATAATCTGCTAAATAGCAAAGGGACCAGTACATAGGCCAAACAGCATTCCCTTCAGGTGGTAATGTCGATCGGATGAATCAGACAGCGTTGTTGCAAATTAGAATTTCAAACCGAATATTCCAAATATCCCAAACTCAGTTGACACACGACCATTGTTTGGCACCATGCCGGCAATTCTTTGTACCCTGAATGCCTGTTAATGGTACACGTCCCTCTTGGCAATCAGGTTGAGGTTTCCTTCATTGATGTAGAACCGCTCAGCAGAACAGTTTTATTTCTGATTAGCAAAACAACCTGCGAAGCCCTACTACTTGGCGATGTTTTGATCTTGTTCCTGTAGAGCTTGTGTTTAACACCCTGCGTAATGACGAGTTGCTTAGCCCAGGACACACGTTATCGGCTGCTCTGGAGAACGCTGGTATACTCGGTGTCAAATGCCAGTTTTCTTGTGGAAATTACGAGTTTTTTACACAAAAAGTCTGAATTCACTCCCAAAATAGAGAGAAAGTGTTTAATAAAAGGAAAATATTTGCAAGGCGAAGTTTTGCCTCTCGGCAGAGGGCACAGGTCGCGCCGGGGGAAAAAGTGGTTCAAACAAAGGAAAAAAAAGTGAAAGGGCAATGAAAAATTAAATATGATAACAGGCTATAGAAGGCTAGGCACAGACAATATACATACACACTCAGGTTACATACAGACTCTTTATATTCACACGCATTCACACCCACACCCACGCACACACGAGGGTTAACAGTGGGTGTATAGCCGGTGGTGTCTGGCTTCTACAGTTTATGGGCGGGTGTTGAGGCCTGACTCGTCGAGGTACGAGAGGAGCAGCCGGAAGGCATTTCGGTGCAGCATGAAGGGTCCCCGAGCAAGCAGGATGTTCTCTGCAGTGCTTGACGGTAGCCGCAGCCACCCGTACCCAGACACCAGTTTGTTCTAGGCACCAGCGTACGCAGCGTAGGAGCAGAGGACGTGAATTTATCTCTTGGGGTAGAGGCAGTGGGCACAGGTGGGTGTGGGCTTGTGGCCCTGCTTGTGGAGGTGTGCTGCTGTGTTGTAGCAGCCGGTGCGGAGCTGGGGGAGGAGGGACCGCTGTTTGGGATATCCCTCTGGTGGGAAGGAGCCGCGGGGCCTCACCGGTGGCCACTCGTTTGCACGGGTGGCGGGTGGCCACCTCTCGCCTGATGACATCCCCGACAACAACATAGCGCACCATGCACGCAAAATCTGGGCCATTCGGGAGTGCTGGGCTACTTTGGCTAAATCGTCTGCAGCCTCGTTCCCCGGTATACCAACGTGGCAGGAAGCCATTGCAGTCTGGGCTTGCAGCCTTGTTCCTCCAGGTCGCGCAGCTTGGAAACTAGGGACATCTCGAGGTGGCCACTTTGCCCCCGTGATGTAGATGCCTCCCTCAGATGAACTAGCGCCGGCCGGGAGTCGCAGAAGATGGTGGCCGCTAGTGGTAGATCTTCCCACAGCATGTCCGCGGCCAAGTGTAGGCCTGCCAGATCGGCCACTGTGGAGTTGGTGGGGAATGGCAGCCGTCATTGCCGAAGGAGTCCTCTGGCCGGCGTAGTGCAGGCAGCAGCACCTCGGCCCTCGCTTGGAAGGACGGAGCCATCTGTGTATACCAGCAGTTGTACTAGCGGTTCAACGTCTATGAGGGAAGCAGCTTCTTTACAAATCCCGACCTCTGGCAGTCTCCCCCGGGACTTAACTCCTGGTAGCGTGATTGTGATGTTTAGGGGTACGGCTGCCGGTGGCGGTGGGGGCAGAAGGCACGCTCTCTGATGGACTTCAATATAGTCCTCAAATAGAGCGGCCATGCTGCCGGTGTGGGATTGGACTCTCGAGCGAAGCGTGGCCAGGAGGTGGTCCCCTCCATATGCTCGGTGCAGGCGCTCCACATGTCGCACCGCTGTCTGCGTGGCGAGCAGCTCGATGGGCCAGATGCCGGTTTCCGCCACGGTGCTGGCCACTGGGGAGTCTCTTGGGAGGCCCGCGCAGCGCCGAAGGGCCTTTCGATGAGCCAGCTCCAGGGTCTTCCATTGGGCGTCCCTGAGGTTCACCTGGGGGAGTGCGTATATAACACGCGAGACAGCGCAGGCTCGGTACATCCGGAGGGTTCACTGGTGCAGGCACCCTCTGCCCTGTGCCACTAGCTGGTTGATACTCCTAACGGCATCGGTCATTTGGTTCAGTGCTGCCCCAATGACGGCCCTCCATGAGATGGTTTTGTCGATGGCCAGGCCGAGGTAGACGACTTTGCGTCGCTAAGGAAGGGGTCTGCCGTTGAGACGCTGTGGAGCAGTGAGTCGGGCTTTGGCTGGGCGCGGATGGATTGCGATGGCCTCAGGTGGTTCACCACTGCATCGATGGGCGCCTGAAGGGACGCGCAAACCCGCCTGCCACTTTGGTGGGGCCCCAGGTCCCGAGTGCGACGTCGTGAGCATAAATGGCCATCTCTACTGGGTATTCCACGGGTTCCAGAAGATGGCTGGGAATGTCCGCCATGGCAAGGTTGAAGAGAAGTGGGCTCAAGGCGCTGCCCGGCGGGATACAAGTCCCCATTCTGCGCGGGGCACTATGAGTCTTGACGACGCGTGCATGCAGGGTACTGTCTCTGAGGATGCCACCTACGTAATCTCTGAGCCTCCCCTCTACTCCCAGGCGGTCAAGGGCACCGTGGATGGTCCGGTGCGGTAGAGATTCAAAGGCTAACTTGACGTGCAGGAGCAGGAGGTACGCCCCCTCTTTCTTGTGGCGGGCCTGCTCTAGAAACGACACATCTGCGAGGTTATCAGCGGTGTTGCGGGAGCTTCGGAAGCCACTCTGCTTTCATCAAGAGCATTTCGTAGGCTTGTTGCCCATTCTATTCTGTCCAGAACCACCGTCTCCATGAGTTTCCCACCGCTGAGGTCAGAGAGATGGAACGATACGAGGAAGGCTCGCTCGGTGGTTTGCCAGCCTCAAGCACTGCTGTCACAATAGCCGTCCTCCAGTCCTCAAGGAAGGTACCGATCCTACAGACATGGTTGAAAAAGTCCAGTAGGTGCAGCTGCTGGTCGGTATCGATGTTTCCCAGCATGGCATAGGTGATGCCGTCCGCCCCAGGGGTGCTGTGCCCCCAAGGGCAGCGCCGCACAGCCATCAGAAGCTCAGCCAGTGTGATGTCTGCATTTCAGGCCGCTTTTACCTGAGTGTAAGGTGGTCTCCGTGCTGGCTCGGCGAGGGGGACGCTGTATGGTAGCAGGTAACAGCCTTTTCTCGTCTGGGCCTGCCAAAAGATAGTGGCCATAGGAACCAGCGTTGGAGGTGGGTGCATCGGGATGATACAAGCGGCAAACCGCTCTGGAAGGAGCTGAGCTGGCTTTTCCCCCTTATCCTTGCCCCTATGGCCACGGAGTGGACTGGGCGCAGAGCGCAGGCCGGCTGTATGATAGACCTAAACAGCTTCCATTGCCGGCAGGGTCCCGGCTGCTGTAGAGAGCTGCAGAGGCTTTGCCAGCCTCTCTTGCGCTGCTGCCTTGCGTGTCGTCTGGCTCCTGCGTCCAGTCGTCTGAAGGACAGCTAAAGGGCAGGGGTGTTGTTGCGGACGGCCTGCTTCTGGGGTTTGATCCTGGCTACCCGAAGGTTGAGCGCCTTGTTATCAGGCACCGGCTTTCCCTGGGTCACTTTGGTGTAGGTAGTGGCATATTCAGTGCAGGGGACGTGCTCCTTTAGGAGGGTGTTGTCTGCTGTTTTCAGCCGTTCCCTCACTTGTTGCCTGAAGATCGTCCAGTTGATCGATCACTCTCCAGCATCTGGTGTCAAAGCACCGGTACAGGGAGGACGCGGTGAGGAGAACCGGGAAGTGGTCGGAGCCCCAGGTGTCGTTTGCCATCTCCCACTTGTAGGTACAGTGCTCGGACACCAGTTCGAGGTCAATGCACGTCTGACAAGGCTCGGCGGACAAAGGTTGGGCTCGCAGTGTTGATTATGAACAGTTCTGCAGCGACCGACGCATCTAGGGTGTCCCTACCCAGCCTGTTGGTCTGGCGGCTTCTTCAATGCGGTGGTGGGAGTTGAAGCCCCGCAGGTAAGGCAGTCTTGACCCAGGAGGGTCCGCAGTCGGTCCAGGCGGCCGGAGTCTCAAGGTTCTCCGGGCCTGATGTAAATACTGACAAGCGAGGTGTCTGTGACGCCGATACATACTGTAACGCCGTTCCACTCCATAGGGCCACTAGCTGATTCATCCAGGTTCAGAGACAGGTTTGATAGGTCCTTTCACGTACAGGGCTGCCCGTGAGTGTACCTCTGAGTGACTGAGGTACAGGCAGGGGGTCAGGGTGCAGGACTCCAGCTCGCACGAACTGCGGCTGAAGTAGCCTACGTAGCGACGAAGCCGGGCTGGCTCCCCCCTCACCAGAACCTCCTTCAGGGCCAGTACATTGAAGTCAGCCCGTAGGTGGTGGTCGGCCAGCTCTGCACTGCGTATCCGCCGTGAGTGAACGTTCTACTGGAGAACGCATGGCCTTGGTTCGTTACAGCTGGCCATGTGTCAGGAAGGAGGAGCCAGTCTCTGCCAGGGGAGCTGAGGAGGGCTGCAGGATAACGGGTTGATAGTACAGGGACTTGGTGAGTGCGAAATGTATTGCGTTCTTTTTTGAAAAATAATCGAGGTTGTTAGGGTGGCAGACTTTTCCCGTGCGTCCATGCTGAAAGACATACCTTGTTTGTCACTCTTTGGGGAAAGAGAAACCAGACACGCCGTTTGGTAGAAATTTAGGTGATATGCCTAAGTTTAAGGCGGGAATTGATATCTTGCTCTCGGCAATTGTGACAACCGTACGCGGCACGGCCGCATCGCGCTACAGCAGCCTTTGCAGAACAGACGAAAGTACGTAGTTCGAAGCCGTCCGGTTCTACTACATGTGAATGTAGAGGGCTGCGCGTGGCTGTAAACATGCATATTGCGTGGAGTAAATACGGCATAAATGTTCTTCGGTGATAGGCAAATCACGAGGCGTCTGAAGTGGTACTACAGTGGTTGGAATAACAGAATTTACGAAAAAGCGGAAGACACCAGCAGAGTAGTGAATTCGAACCAAATGTATCGATTGGAAATTACGGACGAGGGTTAAGTGACCACGGCTGTTCTCCAATACAGCAATCACAACGACTGTTGTATATCCATCGATATACAGCAGTACATACTCCGCTGAGAGCAGGCGCCCCTCCACCGGTGACCTTCTGTACGACACTGGGCGCAGCCGGCCTTAGGACACTGTGAAGCCGCCAGCGCAGGTTTGTTGCTCATTAACTCATTATGGCCGCCGGTATCAAGAGGGTGCTTACTTTGACATGATCAGTATGGGCGTGTAGTTTGGATCATCTGGGGGGCAGATTTAGCACAGCGTTCTGTGGCCAGGTCACTGATGCCGCGTGAGCTCTACGAGATGCATTCTTCCGTTTTTCGTGGATGAGGGGTTAAAGATGCTATGAATAAATAACAGCCGGGCTGTGACCACCAAGAGTGGCGTCTTTGAATTGGACGAGAAGGACGGCTGAACCCAGACGGATGGGCAGTCTGATCTCGCCAAGACTGAACACACCGTAAGTAGCAACCGGCGATGTCTGGAGAGTGCAGAGAGGAGAGAAAACGGTTTGATGGAAATGAATCCCTGTATGTGCAGCAATATCGAGCAATGTGGGCGGCGGGGAACTGTTACGCGCGATCACTTTTTCGTCCTTTGTGCGCTATGTCGAACGATGTCGAGTAGAATACCTGATCGGATCATACTCGTTGCTACCGTACATATAGGAGGATACTTCACGGTTGTTCTGGCGAAGCCTAGAGAAATTGGAGGGAACCTGCACGTTACGAATCTTTGGCCGGACAAGAGCGTGTAAACGAAGTGACCCGAGAACTCCGGATGACGTGTGCGCTACAAGAGGTCCGTAGAAACAAGAGCCTGAAATTCCCGCCCACATATTCTACTCTGGGTGTCGAATAACGAAGCTTTAGGGATCACATCAGTACTGTCTGCATATTATGGTTTATAGGCTGTGTTAGAAATCCCAAAAACAAAGGGCCGATGCTACGAGCCTTTGTAGGCTCAAATTGCCGGCATTCTGCAGTCGATAAGGAGTTGCCCGTGGGCATACGCTAAATAAAAGTGAACTAAACAATTGGCTTCCGTCACCGTCATGACGTGTCATCTTTGTCTTCCTCAGTCATGGTTGCATCAACCTAGAAGCACACCTACAAGACGTCCTGTATATACGCAAATATTATTATGTAGATGTCCGGGAATGAAATTCCAGTTCATTGGTAGGAGAAATCTGGCCATCGGATGGTTTTGGTAAAATATCTCGCAGCTTTTTCTCACAGGCGTTCCAACTAAGGAGTTCGTATTCGTGGGCCTCACACCACAACTTATCTCTGCCCTGAAGCAAAGTATGACAAAAGCTAGCATCAAGGTACGAGGTTCTCAAAGTTTGGGACAATAATATGCCCTCGCATTGTGAGCCAGTCGTTTATGGCCATTTTTCAGTGCCGTAGAAAGTGCTAGGGTCAGTTGGAGGAGATACGAAGACGAATGGAGCAGAGTCGTCTCGTTTTTTATTCGGTTCACGTTCTCTATCGTGTGCCAAAGATATGTCGAGTATGGAGTATAACCCAAGACGTCCACCAAGATGTTACGGGAAGGAGAGTGTACTGGCAAGGTCCTACAACGAGAGCCTAGGTACCACGCAATAGGAACAGGGCCAAGCGTGCGAGTGATTCCGATAATAATAACGAGTGGAGAAAGTGATTATATTCCTCATCAATCAGGCCAAATTATCTACCTCTGTTTAAGTATACTAATAGTTAGAAACATAGGCGGACCAAGTAAAAATATTATTTTGTAAGTAGCACATTTGCCGTGCTTGGCAACGTTACACCTTGTCGCCCGTGGAATACCCCTGGAAGAAGAACAGAGAACAAGCGCTGGATAAGAAGTGTAGGCAAGCAGACCAGTCCAACATAGCGCTGCTCACGCACCGCTTGCATGCTGCTGGTTTGGAAGCGAACTTTCTGACTCTTTGTTTGTTGTTTTTGTTTTTAAAATGCAGATCACTCAGCGTTATAGCACACCATCGCTGAAAGAGAGAGGAATGCCCGATATGGATAAAAAAAAACAAAAGCGGTATGACAGCAGCAAAATGACCATGATAATGAACTACAAAATGCGCTACAGGCAGCCAGTGCCGCTACTAAAACAGCAGTTGTGACCGCTGAAACGGTTGGAACACAAAACATTGTTGCGGTGCTGGGCCACCAGTGTCAGGGTGCTTTAAACGTCGGTGTGAAAGATTGTGAAGAAAATTGCTGGGACAATTAGGTTGGCTACGTTGGATAACAGCGTAAGCTCATTCTGTGTGCACAAAGGCCCCTAAATTCCTCCCACTTGCGCCTAAATGTTTTTCAGCAGAGAATTTTTTTCTGGTTGTGTATAGGGTATTTTCATTGTATACAAAAGCGGTGCGGGTTTTTATTTCATGCTTTCTTAGACTACGTGAAGCGCAATGACCGCTATAAAACACGGCATGTAAATTTTTTGGAAAAATAGTTTAGGGGGCATGAGGAGTAGCTTTATGATCAAAATTTTAGAAAAGGAAATTATCAGAGAAGGAAAAGGAAATTATCTGAAATTATCAGAGACCTTTCAAAGAGTAATAACGACTCAAAAACATTTTTGGCTATTTGGCATAGTACACCATCTCGAACAATATACTGGTCTGCTAATTTGAGTCTAGAGCATCTGTGTAAGACTCCAAGGACCCACAACTCATTTTTCCATCCGTGGACCGCTTTGGGATGCAGTGATATTGTCGCAACGCTTTGTATATCAGTTTAAAGTTTACTATTAGCAACAAATATTGATGGCCACTCAATTACTCGTTTTTAAGGAAGGACAGAATTCTAAAAGTTTCGCGGACGAGTACTCATGGTCGAGCGGTGGGCAATTTCTGCCATTACAGATGCCGCCCGAGTCGACTGTGTAATATATTCGAGCCATATAGCGGAAGGAAAGTAACAATTTTAAACGATGACCACATAAAACAGGCATTTCAATCAACTCTACATTTTTACTTAGGTGTAAATTGATATTTACGCACTAGTGCTGCCGTGTCTCGAATCGTTAAAAAACAACAAACCTTGGTGCAACACATTTTGCTTTCGGTAGGAGCCATTGAACAAACTCATCGGAAATTATATAGCGCAAAAAAACTGTCTTTTTTGCAGCCCACAAGAGACGATGGAACCAAAAATATTGCTGGTTTCGGCTTTCATACTGGTGAGTACAAAATGGTGTCTCGTAGGAACACTTGCAATTTGAAATAACACGCGTTTGGGATCTTTTGTTTTTCAGCTTGCCGTTAGAGGAGGTAAGACACTTTACTGGTTCTCTACGGCCGTGTCAAACGAAATAGCTAGGCAAGCAGAATCGGGCACCAGTTCCAGATGAACAAAAAGCAGCAACAGTAGTGAGCAACAATAGTGCGTGCTGTGCCGAGATGTCTAGAAAATGTGTCGTCATGTCCCACTTCCAAGCGTTTCTACCTAGTGTGTGCGGAAGACCAAGAAGATAATCTGTTCTGGTTCCTGAGTTAAACATTTCCTTCACGAGGACGAAGGTGTTGAGACTGAATGCTCGTAAGGTGCATGTAATGGTGCTTACTATGCTTTTGACGGTGCTGAGTACGCTGCTGGGCGGCTGTGTCGCCCTCTGTCAGGATTTCGACAAAATGTGCCATCTTCAGCGGATGCATCTGGTGGTGAATAGGCGGTGGCCCGAGACAGGAAGTAGGCGACGGAGTGTTACAATATTTTATAAATCTCCGGATTTATAAACTATTGTAATATTGAAGACTTGAATATTGAAGTTCTACCTACTGAGACGACCAGAGAGGTCTATCAAATTACGAGCCAAAACAGCACATGAGCTGTGACGAATTTGATTGATCTGCTTTACACGCATGGGTGAAAATTTTAAATGCCCCTTATAATTTCGATGCACCCTTCATCAGATGCTGAGCAGTTTTCTCCTCTTTCGACTGATCACGGTTGGTATAGGCCATTGCTTTTTTACAACCACTCTGCCTTTGGACGAAGACTGCACACAAGTGTGTACTTCCTGTGTGCGAAGCGGCACTTTTCAGCCTTAACGTCACCCCGACGTATGAATATCCTCGAGAAGAAACTCTAACCTCGCGATGTCTTCTTAGAAAGTCGTTGTCCATGTGAGTACCACAACATCAGTGAGGGGCACGAGGCAGGTGCGCCATTTCAGGCCAGCTAGTAGAGTGACCATGATTTTGGAACGTTGCTGTAGCCGTGAACACTCTAAAAGGCTTCCCCTCGCACTCGTAAAGGCCGTCAGGTGCTATCAATCTAGTCTACTCTCGGTTTATCTGGTCCACTAGAATTTACCAACAGCTAGTTTTCAGACCCATCGAAGAGAGGTACTTCGCTTAGGAGAGGTGTGAAGGGCGTCGTGGATGCGTGTCAGGGGATAGGCGTCCTTTCACACGATTTTATGTTGTTGACGGTGGCCAACGTACAATCATAATGTGCCGATTTTTTTCTTCACGAGTACCAACAGCACAGCCCAGGGGCTTTTTAATCGCTGTATATTGCCGTCGCTTAACATGTGTTTGACTTGTGTCCGCATTGCTGTCCGCTTGCGTGAAACGCGAGGTACGGTGACTGTCGGCCTCCATCCTCGGTTATAATTCTGTGCGGTCTCGACGTGTCTGCTGTAATTTTGAGTTCCACAAGAAAGGCTCGCTGTAGCGACGCCCCTTACCAAAAAAGTTGTGTTGCTTTTCTTCCTGTAGCGGCAGGTTAACGTCAAAGAAATTCGGAAGCTTAAAGGTACCTTCGGGAACGCGTTAGAAGTAGGCGACCATGGTCTCGTCAATTGCTTCTTGTGTTTCTTCTAGGGAGGAAACTGCGGCACCGTTTTTTAAACGCTACAAACCTTAGGAGAAATTGTGATGAAAACGTGGTATTAGCGTTGCCCAAAGGGCGCGATGCTTCTTGGGATGGAGACACCATAGTGGAGGAACAAATTCTTGCCACCCTCTACAATACGTCAACGTCAGGCACAACATCTTAGTCGTACATGGTGATCATCAAGCTTGCGTTGGGTTGCAGGGTGATGTGATCGGCGATCTTTACAGTAGCACGGCATTCGGGGTGCAGTTCCGACGTCATAGAGTGATCAAAAAGAAAATGTTAACAACTTTGCCTGCGGAATAATTATTCCTACACTGTACGACAAAAAGTCCATTCCGAGAATTTCGTCGGGAGAGCAGTTAGCAATATATGAAATGCAGCAGAGTATGTGGTGCCTTCTATAGAGAAGTACCATGTGCACGTCCCACTTGGTGTTGCAAGATGACCTCCTGCTGTGCGTATGCGCGGGCCGTACCACGTGGTGGGAAGTTTCGTCAGCTTGGACTCGAATGATCTGCTCATGACAGAGTAGTCTGCGGCAATGTCTATGATGACGACAACATTGATCCTGTTGATGGACAACTGGACGTGGGACGCCACTTTATTAAGGTTCCTAGGTGTGTCGTCGCACCGTATCTCGGCTTGTGCGCATTGACAGTCCTGCACTATGCATTGTCGTTCTGATTGTCTCTGCAGCGGTAGGATCGCTGAGGCCGGTTATGCGCAGTACCGTGTGGCTATCGTCCTGTTCGAGAACCCAGTCAGCGTTTGATCACCTCTTCGGCCTCCGGGCATGTCGTGAATCACGGTCTCTGTAGCGCCCTTACGTCGCTGGAGCGTTTCCAGCCATTTACCGTCGAGCAACTTCACCTTCTTAAGTTGCTGCTCTTGCTTTACCCAACGCCGTTTACGGGATCTTTAACAGGTGAAGTCGGGATTGCTTTAACAGCTTGGCGATCAGTACGGGTAGGGTGACAGCGACTGGGTGAAGCGCGCTGGAGCACGGTTGGAGATGGATAGGTATTCTTTCATCTCTGTACCCGCTATAGCCTGGCTGGGGGCGTGGTGCAGTGAATAACCCTCGCGAACGAAACCTCATATAGGAGCAGCGAAAATAGATGTGGTCGTCCTATTCGCCGTGGAAGCACAGCAGAGAATATCAGGTGTTCGCCATGCGTCTGTTTTCCACGGTGTCTGGCTTTGAACAACAGGGGTCGTGTGGGCAAGAAAGGATGGTGGTATGGGGAGGCCTCTTGACCATGATTTGGAGTGGCAGGGGTTGACCAACAGCTGCGACGACGATTTGGAGTGGCAGGGGTTGAGGAACAGCTGCAGATTAGGCCACAGCTTGTGGCTCGAGGGTGCTTCGGAAGACGTAAAAGTTTCCTAAGCTTGTGGAACTTCTCAGATGACGTCAGCTAGTAAAGCGACTTGAGATTGCGTCTTCGTCGGGAAACGTTTCCGTACCTCCTCACTGATGGTGCCGCGTAGTGTGCCGCGATAATGCGCCAGATCCGCTATTTTCTGATACTGATTATATTCATTGTAGGGTTTAACACGCCAACGCAACGCAGGCAATGAGGTGCGCCGTATTAGAGGGCTCTGCTTTGACCACGTGGGGGTCTTTAACGTGCGCCTAAATTTCGTACACTCGGGCGTTTTTGCTTTTCGCCTCCACCAAAAAAGCGGCTGGCGTGGCCCAAAATCGAACCCGCGTTCCCGTGCTCAGCATATCCTCTGAAAATAATCCATTGACGGGGCAGTCGTACTGCCTGGTTCGACCTTCAAGAGTCTTCTTCATCGGGCCCGCCTAATATGCGAATTTGGCCACCGTGTTGCGAGGGTTACGAAAGAAACAAGCCAAAGCCCTTGTTTTACGGATAGGGTATCAGAAAGTTAGTTTCTTTTATTCTATCATTTCCCGGTCCACATGGCAGAACAATTTCTTTATCACCTGAACAGAGACCATCACCCTTTTTGTTGGCGGTGTTGTGGGCGCGTTTCACCGAAAGTGCTTCCCGTTCTTTTAGGTCTCGAATATCTTATTGAACTCGCTTTTGAAGAGCAACCAGTGGGTCAAGGAGCCTTCATGGTTCTGAAACAACGTTCGACCCGCATCTTTTCAATATAGTTAAACCTAGATGTCACAAAGTTGACAAAAGTTCGGCATTTTTTGTTGCATTCACGTTTTTGCTTGGCGCATATTTTGAGTTGCGCCGTGAGAGAGTGCAGCAGAAACTGAGCTAAAATGCTAGACATCAGCTAAGATGAATTCAACGGTCATGGATTTATTTAACAACAAAACAATGCGCGAGTTGCACCTTCTGCTTTCGCACGAGCTTGGGCGCTACGCAGCACTCCCAACAAACAAGGCCATTTACCCCAATTACAAGCGTAACTAAATCGTCATTTCGGTTTTTTGACACTTTTCTGTACCTTAAGGCGTTCAAAAACAAAACTTACGCTGAAAGGGTGCCTTTTCCGAACTTGATGCTCTTTACCATACTAAAGAATGTTGAAAGGAGGTGAGGTGAGATATTAAACCAACAAGGAACATCATTCTTTCTCGTCAGGGCAGACAGCCAATAAAAGTGGGAGATTTTATTGAAAATACACAACTTTTCGCTTTCCAGCAGCAGAGTTTATTACCGCCGAAACGATGCCACAAACAGAAACGTGTACGGGGACTACAGCCCAAAATGAAGGCATAGAATCTCTAAAATTAGGTCTCGAACCAAAACTGAACTAATACTTGGAAAAGCACGGCAGTTTGCTGCGCACGCAAAAACAAAGGATGAAGGTTAGTTACTCTTGCTAGATGGTGGGCTGTCATGCTACACAAGCAAACCCAGAAGTTATTGGTACGTCAGCCACGGGATGGTAGTAGCGCCATCTGATGACGATGATGATGATCATCATCATGACGATTTCTGTGTCTAGGTGATTCCAGACGTTTTTGTTGCAACTGGCTTCTTACAGTTGTGCTAGCATTAACTAAATTAGTAGATTTCCGAGGTCGATTTTTGAGTAAAAGGGCAAAAAACAATGACTGATTAGCCCAGCTTGTACGTTATATCAAGGTTGACCGCCGTGACGTTTGGTTGCATAAAGGACGCAAACACAAAGGCTTTAATGGGGATTGCATTGTAGAATTGGAAAAATTCGCTAAATTCATAAATTTGTTACATAGAATTTCGTTACCTCAAGGTTTGATGGTAAATAACACATTCCAAAAACTTTGTTTGTCATCCCACCTCTTAAACATTCGGACGTGCTTGACATTCTCCAGTCATTGCTCAAGAGCTTCACCTTGATATCCACAGAACAACGGTGGTTCACGGAGCTGCTTGATGACGGTGGGGGAGGGGCTTTAGTCACCGTGTTTTGGGTTGTGGCGATCATACTCTTGGGTAGGAGGCCGAAGTAGTCGGTTACCTTTGCAGTCGGCCTCTTCCTCGGCCTGTACTTGGCTTGGTCGGCTTAAGCATAAAGGGTGCGTACCCAGCACACCCACAAGATCTCCCGTACCAGGGACGATGCACTAGTTTAAAAGGAAAACCGAGTTTTTCAGCGAAGTGGAGCTGCCCTGAAAACTAAAAAAATAAAAAGGCTTCGAAGAAGCCGTCAAGAAAGTGATTGTGCCGGCGAGTGTTGCGCACAACAAAACCGCGGCGGCTGACCTGGGAGACGGTATATTTTGGCGGGGATGTTTGTCAAAACGTCTAATTACAAAGATAACGCTGCAGATCACAGATTATTTTCGGCTACTGACATCACGGCCAAACACTCTCCCTATCAATATGAGATAGCCCGTGCGGCATATAAACGAACGGAACGAATACAGGTACTTCGCTTGAAACACTAAAAACACAGCCGGGCGCAGTCATATGGTAGAAACAAAACAACGTATAAAAGTATACAAAGTGTAATATTATACAAAACAAAATATACAAAGAAACAAAGTATACAAGCAGAATGTACTGACACCGGCAATATGAGTGGTTCATTGCTAAAAGTCAAGATCGGAAAACGTGGTGGTACTTATCAGTATGGGGACTAAAATCTGGACACCGATTCTGAAATACAAAGTATTTTTATCACGGTGATGATCAAAACATTGTGACCGCATGATGCCCCTTACGAGAACATTTTAAACCCAGTCGTTACTCTGAAACATTCCAGAACAAAGGGTTTTTCCCTTTACCATTTTGGAAAGTCGCAAAATTTTATTCGTGGAGAGCAGAATATAGCTGTTTTTTTTATAAGAATGCTGACTTGTTCCGTGACAAAGCATCTCTGTGACGAAAGATAAAATGTCCGAATGACCTTCGTGTGGAAAGACCATCCTCAAGGCCGCCCACAGGTGTTCATTAGTCACCCTCTACCAAAGTCTTGAAATGTTCCCCTTCACCAAGGAATACAGCTGTTCGCTCGAGCGGGTTCTTCCGAAGATGGCAATGATAGTGTACACCCGTTGTACTAGCTCCGGGAAGCGTTCACTGCAAAGAAACGTGAAACAACCAAGTACACCAATGCCTTAAAATGTCTGGTTCAACCGTTTGTTAGCCTGTAGCACAGAACTTCCAATTTGTAGCTCGGCCCAAAAGCGGGCGCATAAAACGGACAGGGGAAATTATTGGCCAGGCGGTTGATGTCTTGGAAGCGTTCCTCAAATTCTGTGCTGATTAGAGAGCATGCCGGGGAACGTATCACACGACAGTTTATCCACGTTGACTAACAACTTCAGGGTGAGAAAATGATCAGATTTTTTAAGTCTCTTCCAACTCACTCAAAGCTGCAATTTAGATTCAAAGCCCGAATATTGTTACTCATTAGTATGATCACTGTATTTTCTCTGAACAGAACTTTATTATTCATGTCATTCATGCCCTCTTTTGATATCCTCTGGGAGATCAAAAAATCGTTTCTGCACTCTTGCACAACTCAGAAGTCGCACTTAAGTGCGATAAAAAAATTCCCCATATAACTACCAACCGCTTTTAAAAGAGATACACAGTGGCAGTGGCTAAGAGCCCTGTTTTGAATAATGTTGGCTGCGCTAAGCACAATATTCAAGACGCCCTTTATTTGCAGTGCTATTCAGCCGAGCGGCTATGGGTTCAAAATGCGATGAACAGCGGAAGATTGATTTGCAATGCTGAGTACCCAGACTTTCTACCACAATCGACCAAAACGCCCGGGCTTGCATCCCGCCATAGATGCCGCATCCTCTGTAGCCAAGTGAATCAACGCCGTAGTCCAGTGTGTTTAATCTATGCTTCGAAAACAGAGATAATATACCCCCCTGTGGTTGTGCCTTTCATTGTTATTAAGTCCTTATTGACGATAACGTTTCGTCAATTCTCTTACAAAAAAGTCCTTTGCACGTGGTTTTTACTGTCAGTGCTTTCGTTAACTGCAAATGAGAGCTCTTCAACTAGTGGCATTGGTTGACTAATCCTGCTTAAATGTGTTGACCGATCTTGTTTATTCTCGTGGTGACTATGTTCAGAGAAAGGTTGGTTTTCTCAAATGTCTTTTTCATGCTTTGGTAGCCACAGCGACCCATCAGTATTATCATCATCAACATCCAATTAAGTTCATAGCAGGACGAAGGCCCCGAGGGCAATCATTGCCGCCGAAATTTATTGATGATGCTCATGTGCTCAAAGAGTTTGGGAGATACCCACAAGGGTGATTGGCAAGGGCTAACTCACTTGTTCACAATCGTCAGGACGTAAAAAAGCATTTTTGGAAAGACAGAGGCCGTAAAATGAAACTTCGTTATGATAAAACCTGAATTACAGAATAATTAGAACTGTCCCGCAACTTAAGCGACCTGAAGCAGAAAGAGATGCTTGAACACAATCACACATACGCTTTTTTATGCCACAAATTTATTTCTCAGTAGTTAATTTAAGTAGAACCGATAAGTGCAACCTCAAGCACTCAATTGTGTTATACAAAAGCAGTTGTCTAGCGGCCGAGGAGCGACGGCAGTCGAGAAATAACGTTCAATTGTTTCAGGGACCTGGAATGCACATATAGATCTGTAGCTGAAAGCAGTGCTGTAAACATATGGAAATTTAGGCTTGGAATGCTGCCGCCCAGCTCGGTGAAGCTCACTTAACATGGCCGAGACCACGAAAATGAACATTCCACCCGAACTTTAAACGTTCATAATCTTGAAAGAGTAAGAGTGCGTCTGAACGAATACCATCTAAATGCTAATATGTCGTAACCTTGACACTGCAAAAAGTGCCAGATTAGGTATGCCTGATTGAATAGGAGCTTTGACATCAAGATTATCTAAATAGTGAGCAAGCTCATTGCCCCTGATATCCGTATGGCCAGGGACCCAAGCCAAACCTTTCCTTTGGGCAGAATTGCCACATGTTACTATGTCCCGCACGTTCCAAAATTGTTTTTTGACGTTTATTTGAACAAAAACGAACTATGTCTAGTACAACAGAGAGCCCGATGAGGAAGTTTGAGTATATGGTCCACCATCAAGTAATTGGTTTTCTCTTTTTCTACGCCCATTTCCTGGTGTTCGCTCTGTCACGCTGGTAGCCGAAGCCCACTTTTTCTCTTTATTTGAACTATTATATCTTCTACTCCAGTTTGTTCTCTTACCCGCGTAGCTATTTCCCTGTCTGCGTGTTACTCCGATCATTATTTGTCACATGGGCCGTTGAGCTAATATAAGATTACTATCAAGTTTTTGTAAGGCACCATGTTTCCACTCCACATGCCATTAGGTGTACGGCGCATTGGTCGTATATTCTCCTTTTTAGTGATAGAGGTAGCTTAATTCAATTATTCTAGGACTTTCCCTGAATGCACCCTAGCCCGTACCAAATCTGTGCAGGTTTTCCCTCTCCTAGTTGGGATCAGCAAATATGACCTGACCGAGGTTGATATAGTGTACTACGTGTTCAATGTTCGTTTCTTTACATATTCTGAACGGAGTGCTTCAATGTGTTTCTTCAGAATTACTTTGGAGGCATTCACATTTATTTTTAGTCCAATGGCCTTTTTTTCTGCATTTGGTTCCTGAAGCATTTTTGCACGTGCGTTGCAGATTTTTTTGATAGACTATGTCACCTGCAAACCTCAAATGGCTCAATTATTCGCGGTTCATCCGTAATCGTGTAGTTCCAGCCAAGTTTCATGTACACGTCTTCAAGAGAAGGAGTGAAGAATTTCGGCGAGCTGGTATCCCCTTGTCGTTCTCCTTTACGGTTCGTGAATATGTCGCTTGTGGCGAGGAATATGCTGAATTACCTCACCACGTGCACCCTGGTCACAACTTGGTCCGCAGGCAACAACGCACAAAAGCATTGAACTAGCGGAATAATTGGCTGGTGCGGGAATCTACTTCATGGATGCCAGTTTTGACTCCACTTCTAGAGATCGTGCTGTCGCCCTCTATAGCCCTACCCGATCCGTAGACACCATTGTCGACTTCAAAAACGCCCCAACTTGTACAACCCTGAAAGAATTCTCCATAGCCATCTCCGTAAAATACGCTGTGAAAGTCGAGAACCCTGCCACCCCGATTTCCTTGTTTAGTGACTAGCAGGAGGCGCTATGAAATATTTCTCGATACACCACACACTCTCATACCTCTGACACCCTCAACTGACCCCTTCGCGCCCATCCTCACCACAACTTAACGCTGGTATGGGTCCCCGGCCACGCCGACTTTGACGGCAATGCTCGAGCACACAAGGTTTCTCGAGTACTCTCCCAGGGTTCGTTCATGTTGTGGCCACATGTGTATCACACTGGCACTCAAAAGATTACACGTCAGGCACGCCGACCGCATCTCTACGCGCTATGCGCAAGCAGGCAGTGTTTCCCAGTCCCCCACCTCACCCTCTCCCGTGAAGCCACATCTGTGGTCCGGAAAGCGCTAACCGCCTCTCTTATCACTCCATCCCGTATCCACTACATGCATGGTAACCTCTCGCGTCCCACTTGCCCTACACTCAAAGGCCCGTCCCCCCTGTCAGTGCAACACTTTTACTGGGAGTGCTATCCGCCAGACCTACCACCACACCTTCGTTCCCGCATCGCTCCTGGGAGGACTGCTGGAACCCGGGTCCTAGCGTAGATGTCGAACCCGGGTCTTTGCGTAGAACTTCTGGCGGCCAACTGCCTTCATTTTAGTGTGGACCTCTGGGAGCTCTTTGCACAAGCCGTCTCTTAAAGAAGAGACTGTGGAACGACGACCCGGACTAGGGCGGTTTAAAGAATACTGTTCTCTCTCTCTCTCTTCTCTTTCTCTC